>CM075768.1:75341546-75344046 GCA_037974665.1 Ehretia macrophylla
TCCTGTTTTTTTTTTATTTTTTTATTTTAACTATAGGCAGCGGCCTAGTCCTGCTGCCCAAACACCATTGGTTTTTTTTTTTTTTTTTTTTTTTTTTTTTTTTTTTTTTTTTTTTTTTTTTTTTTTTTTTTTTTTTTTTTTACTTATAAGCAGCGGCCTAGTCCTGCTGCCCAAACCCCATTGGTTTAATTTCCTGTTTTTTTTTTTTTTTTTTTTTTTTTTTTTTTTTTTTTTTTTTTTTTTTTTTTTTTTTTACCTATAGGCAGCGGCCTAGTCCTGCTGCCCAAACCCCATTGGTTTAATTTCCTGTTTTTTTTTTTTTTAACTTATAGGCAGCGGCCTAGCCCTGCTGCCCAAACCCAATTGGTGTAATTTCCTGTTTTTTTTTTTTTTTTTTTTTTTTTTTTTTTTTTTTTTATTACCTATATGCAGCGGCCTAGTCCTGCTGCCCAAACCCCATTGGTTTAATTTCTTTTTTTTTATTTTTTTTTTATTTTTATTTTTTTTACTTATAGGCAGCGGCCTAGTCCTGCTTCCCAAACCCATTGGTTTAATTTCCTGTTTTTTTTTTTTTTTTTTTTTTTTTTTTTTTTTACCTATAGGCAGCGGCCTAGTCCTGCTGCCGAAACCCCATTGGTTTAATTTCTTTTTTTTTTTTTTTTTTTTTTTTTTTTTTTTTTTTTTTTTTTTTTTCTTTTACCTATAGGCAGCGGCCTAGTCCTGCTGCCCAAACCCCATTGGTTTAATTTCTTTTTTTTTTTTTTTTTTTTTTTTTTTTTTTTTACCTATAGGCAGCGGCTTAGTCCTGCTGCCCAAACCCCATTGGTTTAATTTCTTTTTTTTTTTTTTTTTTTTTTTTTTTTTTTTTTTACCTATAGGCAACGGCCTAGTCCTGCTGCACAAACCCCATTGGTTTAATTTCTTTTTTTTTTTTTTTTTTTTTTTTTTTTTTTACCTATAGGCAGCGGCCTAGTCCTGCTGCCCAAACCCCATTGGTTAAATTTCTTTTTTTTTTTTTTTTTTTTTTTTTTTTTTTTTTTCCTTATAGGCAGCGGTCAAGTCCTGCTTCCCAAACCCCATTGGTTTAATTTCCTGTTTTTTTTTTTTTTTTTTTTTTTTTTTTTTTTTTTTTTTTTTTTACCTATAGGCAGCGGCCTAGTCCTGCTTCCCAAACCCCATTGGTTTAATTTCCTGTTTTTTTTTTTTTTTTTTTTTTTTTACCTATAGGCAGCGCCCTAGTCCTGCTGCCCAAACCCCATTGGTTTAATTTCTTTTTTTTTTTTTTTTTTTTTTTTTTTTTTTTTTTTTTTCTTTTACCTATAGGCAGCGGCCTAGTCCTACTGCCCAAACCCCATTGGTTTAATTTCTTTTTTTTTTTTTTTTTTTTTTTTTTTTTTTTTTTTTTTTTACCTATAGGCAGCGGCCTAGTCCTGCTGCCCAAACCCATTGGTTAATTTCTTTTTTTTTTTTATTTTTTTTTATTTTTTTTTTTTACCTATAGGCAGCGGCCTAGTCCTGCTGCACAAACCCCATTGGTTTAATTTTTTTTTTTTTTTTTTTTTTTTTTTTTACCTATAGGTCCCGGCCTACCCTTCCTGCCCATACCCCATTGGTTTAATTTCTTTTTTTTTTTTTTTTTTTTTTTTTTTTTTTTTTTTTTTTTAACCTATAGGCAGCGGCCTAGTCCTGCTGCCCAAACCCCATTGGTTTAATTTCTTTTTTTTTTTTTTTTTTTTTTTTTTTTTTTTTACCTATAGGATTTGCCCTATTCTTCCTCCACAAACCCCTTTGTTTTAATTTCTTTTTTTTTTTTTTTTTTTTTTTTTTTTTTTTACCTATAGGCACCGGCCTAGTCCTGCTGCCCAAACCCCATTGGTTTAATTTCTTTTTTTTTTTTTTTTTTTTTTTTTTTTTTTTTTTTTTACCTATAGGCAGCGGCCTAGTCCTGCTGCACAAACCCCATTGGTTTAATATCTTTTTTTTTTTTTTTTTTTTTTTTTTTTTTACCTATAGGCAGCGGCCTAGTCCTGCTGCCCAAACCCCATTGGTTTAATTTCTTTTTTTTTTTTTTTTTTTTTTTTTTTTTTTTTTTTTCCTTTAGGCCGTGGCCTAGTCCCGTTGCCCAAACCCCATAGGTTTTATTTCATTTTTTTTTTTTTTTTTTTTTACTTATAGGCAGCGGCCTAGTCCTGCTGCCCAAACCCCATTGGTTTAATTTCTTGTTTTTTTTTTTTTTTTTACCTATAGGCCCCGTCCTAGCCCTGCTGCCCAAACCCCATGGGTTTAATTTCTTTTTTTTTTTTTTTTTTTTTTTTTTTTACTTATAGGCAGCGACCTAGTCCTGCTGCCCAAACCCCATTGGTTTAATTTCCTGTTTATTTTTTTTTTTTTTTTATTTTTTTTTTTTTTTTTACCTATACGCAGCGGCCTAGTCCTGCTGCCCAAACCCCATTGGTTTAATTTCCAGTTTTTTATTTTATTTAATTTTATTTATTATTAT
>CM075768.1:75349046-75351546 GCA_037974665.1 Ehretia macrophylla
ACTATAGGCAGCGGCCTAGTCCTGCTGCCCAAACCCCATTGGTTTAATTTCTTTTTTTCTTTTTTTTTTTTTACTTATAGGCAGCGGCCTAGTCCTGCTGCCCAAACCCCATTGGTTTAATTTCCTGTTTTTTTTTTTTTTAACTTATAGGCAGCGGCCTAGCCCTGCTGCCTAAACCCAATTGGTTTAATTTCCTGTTTTGTTTTTTTTTTTTTTTTTATTACCTATATGCAGCGGCCTAGTCCTGCTGCCCAAACCCCATTGGTTTAATTTCCTTTTTTTTTTTATTTTTTTTATTTTTTTTACTTATAGGCAGCGGCCTAGTCCTGCTTTCCAAACCCCATTGGTTTAATTTCCTTTTTTTTTTTTTTTTTTTTTTTTTTTTTTTTTTACTATAGGCAGTGGCCTTTTTCTGCTGCCCACACCCCAATGGTTTTATTTCTTTTTTTTTTTTTTTTTTTTTTTTTTTTTTTTTTTAACCTATAGGCAGCGGCCTAGTCCTGCTGCCCAAACCCCATTGGTTTAATTTCTTTTTTTTTTTTTTTTTTTTTTTTTTTTTTTTTTACCTATAGGCAGCGGCCTAGTCCTGCTGCACAAACCCCATTGGTTTAATTTCTTTTTTTTTTTTTTTTTTTTTTTTTTTTTTTTTTACTTATAGGCAGCGGCCTTGTCTTGCTGCCCAAACCCCATTGGTTTAATTTCATTTTTTTTTTTTTTTTTTTTTTTTTTTTTTTTTACCTATAGGCAGCGGCCTTGTCCTGCTGCCCAAACCCCATTGGATTAATTTCTTTTTTTTTTTTTTTTTTTTTTTTACCTATAGGCAGCGGCCTAGTCCTGCTGCCCAAACCCCATTGGTTTAATTTCTTTTTTTTTTTTTTTTTTTTTTTTTTTTTTTTTTCCTTATAGGTAGCGGCCTAGTCCTGCTACCCAAACCCCATTGGTTTAATTTCCTTTTTTTTTTTTTTTTTTTACTTATAGGCAGCGGCCTAGTCCTGCTGCCCAAACCCCATTGGTTTAATTTCTTGTTTTTTTTTTTTTTTTTACCTATAGGCAGCGTCCTAGCCCTGCTGCCCAAACCCCATTGGTTTAATTTCCTTTTTTTTTTTTTTTTTTTTTTTTTTTTAACTATAGGCAGCGGCCTAGTCCTGCTGCCCAAACCCCATTGGTTTAATTTCCAGTTTTTTATTTTATTTAATTTTATTTATTATTATTTTTTTTATACTTATAGGCAGCGGTCTAGTCCTGCTTCCCAAACCCCATTGGTTTAATTTCCTGTTTTTTTTTTTATTTTTTTTTTATTTTTTATTTTTTTTTCTTTTAACTATAGAAAGTGGCCTAGTCCTGCTGCCCAAACCCCATTGGTTTAATTTCCTGTTTTTTTTTTTTTTTTTTTTTTTATTTTTTTTATTTTTTATACTTATAGGCAGCGGCCTAGCCCTGCTGCCCAAACCCCATTGGTATAATTTCCTGTTTTTTTTTTTTTTTTTTTTTTTTTTTTTTTTTTTTTTTTTCTTACCTATAGGCAGCGGCCTACTCCTGCTGCCCAAACCCCATTGGTTTAATTTCCTTTATTTTTTTTTTTTTTTTACTTATAGCCAGCGGCCTAGTCCTGCTGCCCAAACCCCATTGGTTTAATTTCATGTTTTTTTTTTTTTTTTTTTTTAACCTATATGCAACGGCCTGGTCCTGCTGACCAAACCACATTGGTTTAATTTCCTTTTTTTTTTTTTTTTTTTTTTACCTATAGGCAGCGGCCTAGTCCTGCTGCCCAAACCCCATTGGTTTAATTTCCTGTTTTTATTTTTTTATTTTTTTATTTTAACTATAGGCAGCGGCCTAGTCCTGCTGCCGAAACCCCATTGGTTTAATTTCATGTTTTTTTTTTTTTTTTTTTTTTTTTTTTTTTTTTTTTTTTTTTTTTTTTTTTTTTTTTTTTTTTTTTTTTTTACCTATAGGCAACGTCCTAGTCCTGATGCCCAAACCCCATTGGTTTAATTTCCAGTTTTTATTTTTTTATTTTATTTTTTTTTTTTTTTTTTTTTTTTTTACCTATAGGCAGCGGCCTAGTCCTGCTGCCCAAACCCCATTGGTTTAATTTCCTTTTTTTTTTTTTAACTTATAGGCAGCGGCCTAGCCCTGCTGCCCAAACCCAATTGGTTTAATTTCCTTTTTTTTTTTTTTTTTTTTTTTTTATTACCTATATGCAGCGGCCTAGTCCTGCTGCCCAAACCCCATTGGTTTAATTTCTTTTTTTTTTATTTTTTATTTATTTTTATTTTTTTTTTACTTTTAGGCAGCGGCCTTGTCCTGCTTCCCAAACCCCATTGGTTTAATTTCCTGTTTTTTTTTTTTTTTTTTTTTTTTTTTTTTTTTTTTTTTTTTTTTTTACTATGGGGAGCGGCCTACTCCTGCTGCCCAAACCCCATTGGTTTAATTTCTTTTTTTTTTTTTTTTTTTTTTTTTTTTTTTTTTTTTTTTTTTATCTATAGGCAGCGGCCTA
>CM075768.1:75356546-75359046 GCA_037974665.1 Ehretia macrophylla
ATTTCATGTTTTTTTTTTTTTTTTTTTTTTTTTTTACCTATATGCAACGGCCTGGTCCTGCTGCCCAAACCACATTGGTTTAATTTCCTTTTTTTTTTTTTTTTTTTACCTATAGGCAGCGGCCTAGTCCTGCTGCCCAAACCCCATTGGTTTATTTTCTTGTTTTTTTTTTTTTATTTTTTTATTTTAACTATAGGCAGCGGCCTAGTCCTGCTGCCCAAACCCCATTGGTTTAATTTCATGTTTTTTTTTTTTTTTTTTTTTTTTTTTTTTTTTTTTTACCTATAGGCAAAGGCCTAGTCCTGCTGCCCAAACCCCATTGGTTTAATTTCCTGTTTTCTTTTTTTTTTTTTTTTTTTTTTTTTTTTTTTTTTTTACCTATAGGCAGCGGCCTAGTCCTGCTGCCCAAACCCCATTGGTTTAATTTCCTTTTTTTTTTTTTAACTTATAGGCAGCGGCCTAGCCCTGCTGCCCAAACCCAATTGGTTTAATTTCCTGTTTTTTTTTTTTTTTTTTTTTTTTTTATTACCTATATGCGGCGGCCTAGTCCTGCTGCCCAAACCCCATTGGTTTAATTTCTTTTGTATTTATTTTTTATTTATTTTTATTTTTTTTTACTTATAGGCAGCGGCCTAGTCCTGCTTCCCAAACCCCATTGGTTTAATTTCCTGTTTTTTTTTTTTTTTTTTTTTTTTTTTTTTTTTTTTTTTACCTATAGGCAGCGGCCTAGTCCTGCTGCCCAAACCCCATTGGTTTAATTTCTTTTTTTTTTTTTTTTTTTTTTTTTTTTTTTTTTTTTTTTTTTTTTTTCCTTTTACCTATAGGCAGCGGCCTAGTCCTGCTGCCCAAACCCCATTGGTTTAATTTCTTTTTTTTTTTTTTTTTTTTTTTTTTTTTTTTTTACCTATAGGCAGCGGCCTAGTCCTGCTGCCCAAACCCCATTGGTTTAATTTCTTTTTTTTTTTTTTTTTTTTTTTTTTTTTACCTATAGGCAGCGGCCTAGTCCTGCTGCACAAACCCTATTGGTTTAATTTCTTTTTTTTTTTTTTTTTTTTTTTTTAGCTATAGGCAGCGGCCTAGTCCTGCTGCCCAAACCCCATTGGTTTAATTTCTTTTTTTTTTTTTTTTTTTTTTTTTCCTTATAGGCAGCGGTCTTGTCCTGCTTCCCAAACCCCATTGGTTTAATTTCCTGTTTTTTTTTTTTTTTTTATTTTTTTTTTTACCTATAGGCAGCGGCCTAGTCCTGCTACCCAAACCCCATTGGTTTAATTTCCTTTTTTTTTTTTTTTTTTTTACTTATAGGCAGCGGCCTAGTCCTGCTGCCCAAACCCCATTGGTTTAATTTCCTGTTTTTTTTTTTAACTTATAGGCAGCGGCCTAGCCCTGCTGCCCAAACCCAATTGGTTTAATTTCCTGTTTTTTTTTTTTATTACCTATATGCAGCGGCCTAGTCTTGCTGCCCAAACCCCATTGGTTTAATTTTTTTTTTTTTTATTTTTTTTTTTTATTTTTTTTTTTTACTTATAGGCAGCGGCCTAGTCCTGCTTCCCAAACCCCATTCGTTTAATTTCCTTTTTTTTTTTTTTTTTTTTTTTTACCTATAGGCAGCGGCCTAGTCCTGCTGCACAAACCCCATTGGTTTAATTTCTTTTTTTTTTTTTTTTTTTTTACCCATAGGCAGCGGCCTAGTCCTGCTGCCCAAACCCCATTAATTTACTTTCCTTTTTTTTGTTTTTTTGATTTTTTTACCAATAGGCAGAGGCATAGTCCTGCTGCCCAAACCCCATTGGTTTAATTTCTTTTTTTTTTTTTTTTTTTTTTTTTTTTTTTTTTTTTTCCTTATAGGCAGCGGTCTAGTCCTGCTTCCCAAACACCATTGGTTTAATTTCCTGTTTTTTTTTTTTTTTTTTTTTTTTTTTTTTTTTTTTTTTTTTTTTTTTTTACCTATAGGCGGCGGCCTAGTCCTGCTGCCCAAACCCCATTGGTTTAATTTCCTTTTTTTTTTTTTTTTACTTATAGGCAGCGGCCTAGTCCTGCTGCCCAAACCCCATTGGTTTAATTTCTTTTTTTTTTTTTTTTTTTTTTTTTCGTTATAGGCAGCGGTCTAGTCTTGCTTCCCAAACCCCATTGGTTTAATTTCCTGTTTTTTTTTTTTATTTTTTTTTTATTTTTTTATTTTTACCTATAGGCAGCGGCCTAGTCCTGCTGCCCAAACCCCATTGGTTTAATTTCCTTTTTTTTTTTACTTATAGGCAGCGGCCTAGTCCTGCTGCCCAAACCCCATTGGTTTAATTTCCTGTTTTTTTTTTTTTTTTTTTTTTTTTTTTTTTACCTATATGCAACGGCCTGGTCCTGCTGCCCAAACCACATTGGTTTAATTTCCTTTTTTTTTTTTTTTTTTACCTATAGGCAGCGGCCTAGTCCTGCTACCCAAACCCCATTGGTTTAATTTCCTTTTTTTTTTTTATTTTTTTATTTTAACTATAGGCAGCGGCCTAGT
>CM075768.1:75375156-75377656 GCA_037974665.1 Ehretia macrophylla
GCAGCAGGACTAGACCGCTGCCTATAAGTAAAAAAAAAAAAAAAAAAAAAAAAAAAAAAAAAAAAAAAAAACGGGAAATTAAACCAATGGGGTTTGGGCAGCAGGAGTAGGCCGCTGCCTATAGGTAAAAATAAAAAAATAAAAAAATAAAAAAAAAAAAAAAATAACTGGAAATTAAACCAATGGGTTTTGGGCAGCAGGGCTAGGCCGCTGCCTATAGGTATAAAAAAAAAAAAAAAAAAAAAAAAAAAAAAAAAAAAAAAAAAAAAAAAAAAAAAAAAACAGGAAATTAACCCAATGGGGTTTGGGCAGCAGGACTAGGCCGCTGCCTATAGTTAAAAAAAAAAAAAAAAAAAAAAAAGGAAATTAAACCAATGGGGTTTGGGCAGCAGGGCTAGGCCGCTGCCTATAGGTAAAAAAAAAAAAAAAAAAAAAGAAAAAAAAAAAAAAAAAAAAACAGGAAATTAAACCAATGGGGTTTGGGCAGCAGGACTAGGCCGCTGCCTATAGTTAAAAAAAAAATAAAAATAAAAATAAAACAGGAAATTAAACCGATGCGATTTGGGCAGTAGGACTAGGCCGCTGCCTATAAGTAAAAAAAAAAAAAAAAAAAAAAACCAATGGGCTTTGGGCAGCAAGAGTAGGCCGCTGCCTATAGGTAAAAAAAAAAAAAAAAAAAAAAAAAAAAAAAAAAAAAAAAAAAAAAAAAAACATGAAATTATACATTTGGGGTTTGGGCAGAAGGACTAGGCCGCTGCTTTTAAGTATAAAAAAAAAAAAAAAAAAGGAAATTAAGCCAATGAGTTTTGGGCAGCAGGACTAGGCGGCTGCCTATAGTTAAAAGAAAAAAAAAAAAAAAAAAAACAGGAAATTAAACCAATGGGGTTTGGGAAGCAGGACTAGACCGCTGCCTATAAGTATAAAAAATAAAAAAAAAAAAAAAAAAAAAAAAAAAAAAAAAAAAAACTGAAATTAAACCAATGGGGTTTGGGCAGCAGGACTAGGCCGCTGCGTATAGGTAAAAAAAAAAAAAAAAAAAAAAAAAAAAAAAAACAGGAAATTAAACCAATGGGGTTTGGGCAGCAGGGCTAGGCCGCTGCCTATAAGTAAAAAAAAAAAAAAAAAAAAAAAAAAAAAACTGAAATTAAACCAATGGGGTTTGGGCAGCAGGACTAGGCCACTGAGTATAGGTAAAAAAAAAAAAAAAAAAAAAAAAAAAAAAAAAAAACAGGAAATTAAACCAATGGGGTTTGGGCAGCAGGGCTAGGCCGCTGCCTATAAGTAAAAAAAAAAAAAAATAAAAAATAAAAAAAAAAAAAAAAAAAACAAGAAAATAATACAATGAGGATTGGACAGCAGCACTAGGCTGCTTCCTATAAGTAAAAAAAAAAAAAAAAAAAAAAAAAAAAAAAAAAACAGGAAATTAAACCAATGGGGTTTGGGCAGCAGGACTAGGCTGCTGCCTATAAGTAAAAAAAAAAAAAAAAGGAAACTAAACCAATGGGGTATGGGCAGCAAGGCTAGGCCGCTGCCTAAAAATAAAAAAAAAAAAAAAAAAAAAAAAAAAAAAAAGAAATTAAACCAATGGGGTTTGGGCAGCAGGACTAGGCCGCTGCCTATAAGTAAAAAAAAAAAAAAAAAAAAAAAAAAATGGCGTTTGGGCAGCAGGAGTAGGCCGCTGCCTATAGGTTAAAAAAAAAAAAAAAAAAAAAAAAAAAAAAAAAAAACAGGAAATTAAACCAATGGGGTTTGGGCAGCAGGACTAGGCCGCTGCCTATAAGTAAAAAAAAAAAAAAAAAAAAAAATGGCGTTTGGGCAGCAGGAGTAGGCCGCTGCCTATAGGTTAAAAAAAAAAAAAAAAAAAAAAAAAAAAAAAAAAAAAAAAAAAACAGGAAATTAAACCAATGGGGTTTGGGCAGCAGGACTAGGCCGCTGCCTACAAGTAAAAAAAAAAAAAAAAAAAAAAAAAAAAAAAAAAAAAAAAAAAAAAAAAAAACCAATGGGGTTTGGGCAGCAGGAGTAGGCCGCTGCCTATAGGTAAAAAAAAAAAAAAAAAAAAAAAAAAAAAAAAAAAAAAAAAAAAAAAAAAAAAAACAGGAAATTATACCAATGGGGTTTGGGCAGCAGGGTTAGGCCGCTGCATATAAGTATAAAAAAAAAAAAAAAAAAAAAAAAAAAAAAAAAGAAATTAAACCAATGGGGTTTGGGCAGCAGGACTAGGCCGCTGCCTATAGTTAAAAGAAAAAAAAAAAAAAAAAAAAACAGGAAATTAAACCAATGGGGTTTGGGAAGCAGGACTAGACCGCTGCCTATAAGTATAAAAAAAAAAAAAAAAAAAAAAAAAAAAAAAAAAAAAAAAAAAAAAAAACTGAAATTAAACCAATGGGGTTTGGGCAGCAGGACTAGGCCGCTGAGTATAGGTAAAAAAAAAAAAAAAAAAAAAAAAAAAAAAAAAAAAAAAAAAACAGGAAATTAAACCAATGGGGTTTGGGCAGCAGGG
>CM075768.1:75390156-75395156 GCA_037974665.1 Ehretia macrophylla
GTAAAAAATATAAAATAAAAAAAATGAAATTAAACCAATGGGGTTTGGGTAGCAGGAGTAGGCCGCTGCCTATAGGTAAGAAAAAAAAAAAAAAAAAAAAAAAAAAAAAAAAAAAAGGAAATTATACCAATGGGGTTTGGGCAGCAGGACTAGGCCGCTTTCTATAGTTAAAAAAAAAAAAAAAAAAAAAAAAAAAAAAAAAAAAAAAAAAGGAAATTAAACCAATGGGGTTTGGGAAGCAGGACTAGACCGCTGCCTATAAGTATAAAAAAAAAAAAAAAATTAAATAAAATAAAAAACTGGAAATTAAACCAATTGGGTTTGGGCAGCAGGACTAGGCCGCTGCATATAGGTAATAAAAAAAAAAAAAAAAAACAGGAAATTAAACCAATTGGGTTTGGGCAGCAGGGCTAGGCCGCTGCCTATAAGTTAAAAAAAAAAACAGGAAATTAAACCAATGGGGTTTGGGCAGCAGGACTAGGCCGCTGCCTCTAGGTAAAAAAAAAAAAAAAAAAAAAAAAAAGAAAGAAATTAAACCAATGGGGTTTGGGCAGCAGGTCTAGGCCGCTGCCTATAGGTAAAAAAAAAAAAAAAAAACAGGAAATTAAACCAATGTGGTTTGGGCAGCAGGACCAGGCCGTTGCATATAGGTAAAAAAAAAAAAAAAAAAAAAAAAAAAAAAAAAAAAAAACAGGAAATTAAACCAACGGGGTTTGGGCAGCAGGACTAGGCCGCTGCCTATAAGTAAAAAAAAAAAAAAAAAAAAAAGGAAATTAAACCAATGGGGTTTGGGTAGCAGGACTCGGCCGCTGCCTATAGGTAAAAAAAAAAAAAAAAAAAAAAAAAAAAAAAAAAAAAAAAAAAAAAAAAAAAAAAAAAAAAAAACAGGAAATTAAACCAATGGGGTTTGGGAAGCAGGACTAGACCGCTGCCTATAAGGAAAAAAAAAAAAAAAAAAAAAAAAAAAAAGAAATTAAACCAATGGGGTTTGGGCAGCAGGACTAGGCCGCTGCCTATAGGTAAAAAAAAAAAAAAAAAAAAAAAAAAAAAAAAAAAAAGAAATTAAACCAATGGTGTTTGGCCAACAGGACTAGGCCGCTGCCTATAGGTAAAAAAAAAAAAAAAAAAAAAAAAATTAAACCAATGGGGTTTGGGCAACAGGACTAGGCCGCTGCCTATAGGTAAAAAAAAAAAAAAAAAAAAAATAGGAAATTAAACCAATGGGGTTTGGGAAGCAGAACTAGGCCGCTGCCTATAAGTAAAAAAAAATAAATAAATAAAAAAATAAAAAAAAAAGAAATTAAACCAATGGGGTTTGGGCAGCAGGACTAGGCCGCTGCATATAGGTAATAAAAAATAAATAAAAAAAAAATAAAAAAAAAATAAAAACAGGAAATTAAACCAATTGGGTTTGGGCAGCAGGGCTAGGCCGCTGCCTATAAGTTAAAAAAAAACCGGAAATTAAACCAATGGGGTTTGGGCAGCAGGACTAGGCCGCTGCCTACAGGTAAAAAAAAAAAAAAAAAAAAAAAAAAAAAAAAAAAAAAAAAAAAAAAAGGAAATTAAACCAATGGGGTTTGGGCAGCAGGACTAGGCCGCTGCCTATAGGTAAAAAAAAAAAAAAAAAAAAAAAAAAAAAAAAACATGAAATTAAACCAATGGGGTTTGGGCAGCAGGACTAGGCCGCCGCCTATAGTTAAAATAAAATAAAAAAAAAAAACAGGAAATTAAACCAATGGGGTTTGGGCAGCAGGACTAGGCCGCTGCCTATAAGTAAAAAATATAAAATAAAAAAAATGAAATTAAACCAATGGGGTTTGGGTAGCAGGAGTAGGCCGCTGCCTATAGGTAAGAAAAAAAAAAAAAAAAAAAAAAAAAAAAAAAAAAAAGGAAATTATACCAATGGGGTTTGGGCAGCAGGACTAGGCCGCTTTCTATAGTTAAAAAAAAAAAAAAAAAAAAAAAAAAAAAAAAAAAAAGGAAATTAAACCAATGGGGTTTGGGAAGCAGGACTAGACCGCTGCCTATAAGTATAAAAAAAAAAAAAAAATTAAATAAAATAAAAAACTGGAAATTAAACCAATTGGGTTTGGGCAGCAGGACTAGGCCGCTGCATATAGGTAATAAAAAAAAAAAAAAAAAACAGGAAATTAAACCAATTGGGTTTGGGCAGCAGGGCTAGGCCGTTGCCTATAAGTTAAAAAAAAAAACAGGAAATTAAACCAATGGGGTTTGGGCAGCAGGACTAGGCCGCTGCCTATAGGTAAAAAAAAAAAAAAAAAAAAAAAAAAAGAAAGAAATTAAACCAATGGGGTTTGGGCAGCAGGACTAGGCCGCTGCCTATAGGTAAAAAAAAAAAAAAAAAACAGGAAATTAAACCAATGTGGTTTGGGCAGCAGGACCAGGCCGTTGCATATAGGTAAAAAAAAAAAAAAAAAAAAAAAAAAAAAAAAAAAAAAAAAAAAAAAAACAGGAAATTAAACCAACGGGGTTTGGGCAGCAGGACTAGGCCGCTGCCTATAAGTAAAAAAAAAAAAAAAAAAAAAAGGAAATTAAACCAATGGGGTTTGGGTAGCAGGACTAGGCCGCTGCCTATAGGTAAAAAAAAAAAAAAAAAAAAAAAAAAAAAAAAAAAAAAAAAAAAAAAAAAAAAAAAAAAAAAAAAAAAAAAACAGGAAATTAAACCAATGGGGTTTGGGAAGCAGGACTAGACCGCTGCCTATAAGGAAAAAAAAAAAAAAAAAAAAAAAAAAAAAGAAATTAAACCAATGGGGTTTGGGCAGCAGGACTAGGCCGCTGCCTATAGGTAAAAAAAAAAAAAAAAAAAAAAAAAAAAAAAAAAAAAGAAATTAAACCAATGGTGTTTGGCCAACAGGACTAGGCCGCTGCCTATAGGTAAAAAAAAAAAAAAAAAAAATTAAACCAATGGGGTTTGGGCAACAGGACTAGGCCGCTGCCTATAGGTAAAAAAAAAAAAAAAAAAAAAAATAGGAAATTAAACCAATGGGGTTTGGGAAGCAGAACTAGGCCGCTGCCTATAAGTAAAAAAAAATAAATAAATAAAAAAATAAAAAAAAAAGAAATTAAACCAATGGGGTTTGGGGAGCAGGAGTAGGGCGTTGCATATAGGTAATAAAAAATAAATAAAAAAAAAATTAAAAAAAAAAAAAAATAGGAAATTAAGCCAATTGGGCTTGGGCAGCAGGGCTAGGCCCCTGCCTATAAGTTAAAAAAAAACCGGAAATTAAACCAATGGGGTTTGGGCAGCAGGACTAGGCCGCTGCCTACAGGTAAAAAAAAAAAAAAAAAAAAAAAAAAAAAAAAAAAAAGGAAATTAAACCAATGGGGTTTGGGCAGCAGGACTAGGCCGCTGCCTATAGGTAAAAAAAAAAAAAAAAAAAAAAAAAAAAAAAAAAAAAAAAAAACATGAAATTAAACCAATGGGGTTTGGGCAGCAGGACTAGGCCGCCGCCTATAGTTAAAATAAAATAAAAAAAAAAAACAGGAAATTAAACCAATGGGGTTTGGGCAGCAGGACTAGGCCGCTGCCTATAGGTAAAAAAAAAAAAAAAAAAGGAAATTAAACCAATGTGGTTTGGGCAGCAGGACCAGGCCATTGCATATAGGTAAAAAAAAAAAAAAAAAAAAAAAAAAAAAAAAAAAAAAAAAAAAAAAAAAAACAGGAAATTAAACCAATGGGGTTTGGGCAGCAGGACTAGGCCGCTGCCTATAAGTAAAAAAAAAAAAAAAAAAAAAAGGAAATTAAACCAATGGGGTTTGGGTAGCAGGACTAGGCCGCTGCCTATAGGTAAAAAAAAAAAAAAAAAAAAAAAAAAAAAAAAAAAAAAAACAGGAAATTAAACCAATGGGGTTTGGGAAGCAGGACTAGACCGCTGCCTATAAGGAAAAAAAAAAAAAAAAAAAAAAAAGAAATTAAACCAATGGCGTTTGGGCAGCAGGACTAGGCCGCTGCCTATAGGTAAAAAAAAAAAAAAAAAAAAAAAAAAAAAAAAAAAGGAATTAAACCAATGGTGTTTGGCCAGCAGGACAAGGCCGCTGCCTATAGGTAAAAAAAAAAAAAAAAAAAAAAAAAAAAAAAAAAAAAAAAGAAATTAAACCAATGGGGTTTGGGCAGCAGGACTAGGCCGCTGCCTATAGGTAGGAAAAAAAAAAAAAAAAAAAAAGAAATTAAACCAATGGGGTTTGGGCAGCAGGACTAGGCCGCTGCCTATAGGTAAAAGAAAAAAAAAAAAAAAAAAAAAAAAAAAAAAAAAAAAAGAAATTAAACCAATGTGGTTTGGGCAGCAGGACTAGGCCGTTGCCTATAGGTAAAAAAAAAAATAGGAAATTAAACCAATGGGGTTTGGGAAGTAAGACTAGGCCGCTGCCTATAAGTAAAAAAAAATAAAAATAAAAAATAAAATAAAAAAAAAAGAAATTAAACCAATGGGGTTTGGGCAGCAGGACTAGGCCGCTGCATATAGGTAATAAAAAAAAAAAAAAAAAAAAAAAAAAAAAAAAAAAAAAAACAGGAAATTAAACCAATTGGGTTTGGGCAGCAGGGCTAGGCCGCTGCCTATAAGTTAAAAAAAAAAACAGGAAATTAAACCAATGGGGTTTGGGCAGCAGGACTAGGCCGCTGCCTATAGGTAAAAAAAATAATAAAAAAAAAAAAAAAAAAAAATTAAACCAATGGGGTTTGGGCAGCAGGACTAGGCCGCTGCATATAGGTAATAAAAAAAAAAAAAAAAAAAAAAAAAAAAAAAAAAACATGAAATTAAACCAATGGGGTTTGGGCAGCAGGACTAGGACGCTGCCTATAGGTTTAAAAAAAAAAAAAAAAAAAAAAAAAAAAAAAAAAAAAAAAAAACAGGAAATTAAACCAATGGGGTTTGGGCAGCAGGACTAGGTCGCTGCCTATAGGTAAAAAAAAAAAAAAAAAAAAAAAAAAAAAAAAAAAAAAAAAAAAAAAAACATGAAATTAAACCAATGGGGTTTGG
>CM075768.1:75402656-75407656 GCA_037974665.1 Ehretia macrophylla
AAAAAAATAAAAAGGAAATTAAACCAATGGGGTTTGGGCAGCAGGACTAGGCCGCTGCATATAGGTAATAAAAAAAAAAAAAACAAAACAAAACAGGAAATTAAACCAATTGGGTTTGGGCAGCAGGGCTAGGCCGCTGCCTATAAGTAAAAAAAAAAAAAAAAAAAAAAGAAATTAAACCAATGGGGTTTGGAAAGCAGGACTAGGCCGCTGCCTATAGTTAAAAAATAAAAAAAAATAAAAAAAATAAACAGGAAATTAAACCAATGGGGTTTGGGCAGCAGGACTAGGCCGCTGCATATAGGTAATAAAAAAAAAAAAAAAACAAAACAAAACAGGAAATTAAACCAATTGGGTTTGGGCAGCAGGGCTAGGCCGCTGCCTATAAGTTAAAAAAAAAAAAAAACAGGAAATTAAACCAATGGGGTTTGGGCAGCAGGACTAGGCCGCTGCCTATAGGTAAAAAAAAAAAAAAAAAAAAAAAAAAAAAAAAAAAAAAAAAAAACAGGAAATTAAACCAATGGGGTTTGGGCAGCAGGACTAGGCCGCTGCCTATAGATAAAAAAAAAAAAAAAAAAAAAAAAAAAAAAAAAAAATGAAATTAAACAAATGGGGTTTGGGCAGCAGGACTAGGCCGCTGCCTATAGTTAAAATAAAAAAAAAAAAAAAAAACAGGAAATTAAACCAATGGAGTTTGGGCAGCAGGACTAGGCCGCCGCCTATAGGTAAAAAAAAAAAAAAAAAAAAAAAAGAAAGAAATTAAACCAATGGGGTTTGGGCAGCAGGACTAGGCCGCTGCCTATAGGTAAAAAAAAAAAAAAAACAGGAAATTAAACCAATGGGGTTTGGGCAGCAGGACTAGGCCGCTGCCTATAGTTAAAAAAAAAAATAAAAATAAAAAACAGGAAATTAAACCAATGCGATTTGGGCAGCAGGACTAGGCCGCTGCCTATAAGTAAAAAAAAAAAAAAAAAAAAAAGAAATTAAACCAATGGGGTTTGGGCAGCAGGACTAGGCCGCTGCCTATAGTTAAAATTAAAAAAAAAAAAAAAAAAAAAAAAAAAAAAAGGAAATTAAACCAATGGTGTTTGGGAAGCAGGACTAGGCCGCTGCCTATAAGTAAAAAATAAAAAAATAAAAAAATAAAAAATAAAAAAAAAAGAAATTAAACCAATGGGGTTTGGGCAGCAGGACTAGGCCGCTGCATATAGGTAATAAAAAAAAAAAAAAAAACAGGAAATTAAACCAATTGGGTTTGGGCAGCAGGGCTAGGCTGCTGCCTATAAGTTTAAAAAAAAAACAGGAAATTAAACCAATGGGGTTTGGGCAGCAGGACAAGGCCGCTGCCTATAGGTAAAAAAAAAAAAAAAAAAAAAAAAAAAAAGGAAATTAAACCATTGGGGTTTGGGCAGCAGGGCTAGGCCGCTGCCTATAGGTAAAAAAAAAAAAAAAAAAAAAAAAAAAAAAAAAAAAAAAAGGAAATTAAACCATTGGGGTTTGGGCAGCAGGGCTAGGCCGCTGCCTATAAGTTAAAAAAAAATAGGAAATTAAACCAATGGGGTTTGGGCAGCAGGACTAGGCCGCTGCCTAACGGTAAAAAAAAAAAAAAAAAAAAAAAAAAAAAAAAAAAAAAAAAGGAAATTAAACCAATGGGGTTTGGGCAGCAGGAATAGGCCGCTGCCTATAGGTAAAAAAAAAAAAAAAAACAGGAAATTAAACCAATGGGATTTGGGCAGCAGGACTAGGCCGCTGCCTATAAGTAAAAAAAAAAAAAAAAAAAAAAAAGGAAATTAAACCAATGGGGTTTGGGCAGTAGGACTAGGCCGCTGCTATAAGTAAAAATAAAAATAAAAAAAAAATAAAAAAAAATAGGAAATTAAACCAATGGGGTTTGGGCAGCAAGACTAGGCCGCTGCCTATAAGTAAAAAAAAAAAAAAAAAAAAAAAAAAAAAAAAAAAAAAAAAAAAAAAAAAAAAAAACAGGAAATTAAACCAATGGGATTTGGGCAGCAGGACTAGGCCGCTGCCTATAAGTATAAAAAAAAAAAAAAGGAAATTAAACCAATGGGTTTGGGCAGCAGAACTAGGCCGCTGGCCATAGGTAAAAAAAAAAAAAAAAAAAAAAACACGAAATTAAACCAATCGGGTTTGAGAAGCAGGACTAGGCCGCTGCCTATAAGTAAAAAAAAAAAAAACAGGAAATTAAACCAATGGGGTTTGGGCAGCAGGACTAGGCCGCTGCCTATAAGTTAAAAAAAAAAAAAAAAAAAAAAAAAAAAAAAAACCAATGGGGTTTGGGCAGCAGGAGTAGGCCGCTGACTATAGGTAAGAAAAAAAAAAAAAAAAAAAAACAGGAAATTATACCAATGGGGTTTGGGCAGCAGGGCTAGGCCGCTGCCTATAAGTATAAAAAAAAAAAAAAAAAAAAAAAAAAAAAAGGAAATTAAACCAATGGGGTTTGGGCAGCAGGTCTAGGCCGCTGCCTATAGTTAAAAGAAAAAAAAAAAAACAGAAAATTAAACCAATGGGGTTTGGGCAGCAGGACTAGGCCGCTGCCTATAGTTAAAATAAAAAATAAAAATAAAAAACAGGAAATTAAACCAATGCGATTTGGGCAGCAGGACTAGGGCGCTGCCCATAAGGAAAAAAAAAAAAAAAAAAAAAGAAATTAAACCAATGGGGTTTGGGCAGCAGGACTAGGCCGCTGCCTATAGTTAAAATAAAAAAAAAAAAAAAAAAAAAAAAAAAACAGGAAATTAAACCAATGGTGTTTGGGAAGCAGGACTAGGCCGCTGCCTATAAGTAAAAAATAAAAAAATAAAAAAATAAAAAATAAAAAAAAAAGAAATTAAACCAATGGGGTTTGGGCAGCAGGACTAGGCCGCTGCATATAGGTAATAAAAAAAAAAAAAAAAAACAGGAAATTAAACCAATTGGGTTTGGGCAGCAGGGCTAGGCCGCTGCCTATAAGTTAAAAAAAAAAACAGGAAATTAAACCAATGGGGTTTGGGCAGCAGGACTAGGCCGCTGCCTATAGGTTAAAAAAAAAAAAAAAAAAAAAAAAAAGGAAATTAAACCATTGGGGTTTGGGCAGCAGGGCTAGGCCGCTGCCTATAGGTAAAAAAAAATAAAAAAAAAAAATAAAAAAAAAAAAGGAAATTAAACCATTGGGGTTTGGGCAGCAGGGCTAGGCCGCTGCCTATAAGTTAAAAAAAAATAGGAAATTAAACCAATGGGGTTTGGGCAGCAGGACTAGGCCGCTGCCTATAGGTAAAAAAAAAAAAAAAAAAAAAAAAAAAAAAAAAAAAAAAAAAAAAAAAAAAAAAAAAGGAAATTAAACCAATGGGGTTTGGGCAGCAGGAATAGGCCGCTGCCTATAGGTAAAAAAAAAAAAAAAAACAGGAAATTAAACCAATGGGATTTGGGCAGCAGGACTAGGCCGCTGCCTATAAGTAAAAAAAAAAAAAAAAAAAAAAAAAGGAAATTAAACCAATGGGGTTTGGGCAGTAGGACTAGGCCGCTGCTATAAGTAAAAATAAAAAAAATAAAAAATAGGAAATTAAACCAATGGGGTTTGGGCAGCAAGACTAGGCCGCTGCCTATAAGTAAAAAAAAAAAAAAAAAAAAAAAAAAAAAAAAAAAAAAAAAAAAAAAAAAAAACAGGAAATTAAACCAATGGGATTTGGGCAGCAGGACTAGGCCGCTGCCTATAAGTATAAAAAAAAAAAAAAAGGAAATTAAACCAATGGAGTTTGGGCAGCAGAACTAGGCCGCTGGCCATAGGTAAAAAAAAAAAAAAAAAAAAAACACGAAATTAAACCAATCGGGTTTGAGAAGCAGGACTAGGCCGCTGCCTATAAGTAAAAAAAAAAAAACAGGAAATTAAACCAATGGGGTTTGGGCAGCAGGACTAGGCCGCTGCCTATAAGTTAAAAAAAAAAAAAAAAAAAAAAAACCAATGGGGTTTGGGCAGCAGGAGTAGGCCGCTGACTATAGGTAAGAAAAAAAAAAAAAAAAAAAAAAAACAGGAAATTATACCAATGGGGTTTGGGCAGCAGGGCTAGGCCCCTGCCTATAAGTATAAAAAAAAAAAAAAAAAAAAAAAAAAAAAAAACAGGAAATTAAACCAATGGGGTTTGGGAAGCAGGAATAGACCGCTGCCTATAAGTATAAAAAAAAAAAATAAATAAAAAAAAAAAATAAAAAACTGGAAATTAAACCAATGGGGTTTGGGCAGCAGGACTAGGCCGCTGCGTATAGGTAAAAAAAAAAAAAAAAAAAAAAAAAAAAAAAAAAAAAAAACAGGAAATTAAACCAATGGGGTTTGGGCAGCAGGACTAGGTCGCTGCCTATAAGTAAAAAAAAAAAAAAAAAAAAAAAAAAAAAAAAAAAAAAAAAAAAAACAGGTAATTAAACCAATGGGATTTGGGCAGCAGGACTAGGCCGCTGCCTATAAGTAAAAAAATAAAAAGAAAAAAAAAATAAAAACAGGAAATTAAACCAATGGGGTTTGGGCAGCAGGAGTAGGCCGCTGCCTATAGGTAAAAAAAAAAAAAAAAAAAAAAAAAAAAAAAAGAAAAAAAAAAAAAAAAAAAAAAACAGGAAATTAAACCAATGGGGTTTGGGCAGCAGGACTAGGCTGCTGCCTATAGTTAAAAAAAAAAAAAAAAAAGGAAATTAAACCAATGGGGTTTGGGCAGCAGGGCTAGGCCGCTGCCTATAGGTAAAAAAAAAAAAAAAAAAAAAAAAAAAAAAAAAAAAAAAAAACAGGAAATTAAACCAATGGGGTTTGGGCAGCAGGACTAGGCCGCTGCCTATAGTTAAAAAAAAAAAAAAAAAAAAAAAAAAACATGAAATTAAACTAATGCGATTTGGGCAGCAGGACTAGGCCGCTGCCTATAAGTAAAAAAAAAAAAAAAAAAAAAAGAAATTAAACCAATGGTGTTTGGGCAGCAGGACTAGGCCGCTGCCTATAGTTAAAAAAAAAAAAAAAAAAAAAA
>CM075768.1:75412656-75415156 GCA_037974665.1 Ehretia macrophylla
TGGGCAGCAGGACTAGGCCGCTGCCTATAGGTAAAAAAAAAAAAAAAAAAAAAAAAAAAAGAAATTAAACCAATGGGGTTTGGGCAGTAGGACTAGGCCGCTGCCTATAGGTAAAAAAAAAAAAAAAACAGGAAATTAAACCAATGGGGTTTGGGCAGCAGGACTAGGCCGCTGCCTATAGTTAAAATAAAAAAAAATAAAAAAAAAACAGGAAATTAAACCAATGGGGTTTGGGCAGCAGGACTAGGCCGCTGCCTATAGGTAAAAAAAAAAAAAAAAAAAGAGGAAAATAAACCAATGTGGTTTGGGCAGCAGGACCAGGCCGTTGCATATAGGTAAAAAAAAAAAAAAAAAAAAAAAAAAAAAAAAAAAACAGGAAATTAAACCAATGGGGTTTGGGCAGCAGGACTAGGCCGCTGCCTATAAGTAAAAAAAAAAAAAAAAAAAAAAAAGGAAATTAAACCAATGGGGTTTGGGTAGCAGGACTAGGCCGCTGCCTATAGGTAAAAAAAAAAAAAAAAAAAAAAAAAAAAAAAAAAAAAAAAAAAAAAAAAAAAAAAAAAAAAAAAAAACAGGAAATTAAACCAATGGGGTTTGGGAAGCAGGACTAGACCGCTGCCTATAAGGAAAAAAAAAAAAAAAAAAAAAAAAAAAAAAAAAAAGAAATTAAACCAATGGGGTTTGGGCAGCAGGACTAGGCCGCTGCCTATAGGTAAAAAAAAAAAAAAAAAAAAAAGAAATTAAACCAATGGGGTTTGGCCAGCAGGACTAGGCCGCTGCCTATAGGTAAAAAAAAAAAAAAAAAAAAAAAAAAAAAAAAAAAAAAATTAAACCAATGGGGTTTGGGCAGCAAGACTAGGCCGCTGCCTGTAGGTAAAAAAAAAAAAAAAAAAAAAAAAAAAAAAAAAAAAAAAAAAGAAATTAAACCAATGGAGTTTGGGCAGCAGGACTAGGCCGCTGCCTATAGGTAAAAAAAAAAAAAATATATATATGAAATTAAACCAATGGGGTTTGGGAAGCAGGACTAGGCCGCTGCCTATAAGTAAAAAAAAATAAAAATAAAAAAAAAAATAAAAAAAAGAAATTAAACCAATGGGGTTTGGGCAGCAGGACTAGGCCGCTGCATATAGGTAATAAAAAAAATAAAAATAAAAAAAAATAAAAAAAAAAAGTAAATTAAACCAATTGGGTTTGGGCAGCAGGGCTAGGCCGCTGCCTATAAGTTAAAAAAAAACAGGAAATTAAACCAATGGGGTTTGGGCAGCAGGACTAGGCCGCTGCCTATAGGTAAAAAAAAAAAAAAAAAAAAAAAAAAACAGGAAATTAAACCAATGGGGTTTGGGCAGCAGGACTAGGCCGCTGCCTATAGGTAAAAATAAAAAAATAAAAAAAAAAAAAAAAACATGAAATTAAACCAATGGGGTTTGGGCAGCAGGACTAGGCCACTGCCTATAGGTAAAATAAAATAAAATAAAAAAAACAGGAAATTAAACCAATGGGGTTTGGGCAGCAGGACTAGGCCGCTGCCTATAGGTAAAAAAAAAAAAAAAAAAAAGGAAATTAAACCAATGTGGTTTGGGCAGCAGGACCAGGCCGTTGCATATAGGTAAAAAAAAAAAAAAAAAAAAAAAAAAAAAAAAAAAAAAAAAAAAAAAACAGGAAATTAAACCAATGGGGTTTGGGCAGCAGCACTAGGCCGCTGTCTATAAGTAAAAAAAAAAAAAAAAAGGAAATTAAACCAATGGGGTTTGGGTAGCAGGACTAGGCCGCTGCCTATAGGTAAAAAAAAAAAAAAAAAAAAAAAAAAAAAAAAAAAAAAAAAAAAAAAAAAAAAACAGGAAATTAAACCAATGGGGTTTGGGAAACAGGACTAGACCGCTGCCTATAAGGAAAAAAAAAAAAAAAAAAAAAAAAAAAAAAAAAAAAAAAGAAATTAAACCAATGGGGTTTGGGCAGCAGGACTAGGCCGCTGCCTACAGGTATAAAAAAAAAAAAAAAAAAAAAAAAAAAAAGAAATTAAACCAATGGGGTTTGGCCAGCAGGTCTAGGCCGCTGCCTATAGGTAAAAAAAATAAAAAATAAAAAAATAAAAAAAAAAAAGAAAAAAAGAAATTAAACTAATGGGGTTTGGGCAGCAGGACTAGGCCGCTGCCTATAGGTAAAAAAAAAAAAAAAAAAAAAAAAAAAAAAAAAAGAAATTAAACCAATGGGGTTTGGGCAGCAGGACTAGGCCGCTGCCTATAGGTAAAAGAAAAAAAAAAAAAAAAAAAAAAAAAAAAAAAAAAAAAAAAAAAAAGAAATTAAACCAATGGGGTTTGGGCAGCAGGACTAGGCCGCTGCCTATAGGTAAAAAAAAAAAAAAAATAGGAAATTAAACCAATGGGGTTTGGGAAGCAGGACTAGGCCGCTGCCTATAAGTAAAAAAAATAAAAAAAAAAATAAAAATAAAAAAAAAAGAAATTAAACCAATGGGGTTTGGGCAGCAGGACTAGGCCGCTGC
>CM075768.1:75435156-75437656 GCA_037974665.1 Ehretia macrophylla
AGTTAAAATAAAATAAAATAAAAAAAAACAGGAAATTAAACCAATGGGGTTTGGGCAGCAGGACTAGGCCGCTGCCTATAGGTAAAAAAAAAAGAAAAAAAAAGGAAATTAAACCAATGTGGTTTGGGCAGCAGGACTAGGCCGTTGCATATAGGTAAAAAAAAAAAAAAAAAAAAAAAACATGAAATTAAACCAATGGGGTTTGGGCAGCAGGACTAGGCCGCTGCCTATAAGTTAAAAAAAAAAAAAAAAAAAGGAAATTAAACCAATGGGGTTTGGGTAGCAGGACTAGGCCGCTGCCTATAAGGAAAAAAAAAAAAAAAAAAAAAAAAAAAAAAAAAAAGAAATTAAACCAATGGGGTTTGGGCAGCAGGACTAGGCCGCTGCCTATAGGTAAAAAAAAAAAAAAAAAAAAAAAAAAAAAGAAATTAAACCAATGGGGTTTGTGCAGCAGGACTAGGCCGCTGCCTATAGGTAAAAAAAAAAAAAAAAAAAAAAAAAAAAGAAATTAAACCAATGGGGTTTGGGCAGCAGGACTAGGCCGCTGCCTATAGGTAAAAAAAAAAAAAAAAAAAAAAAAAAAAAAGAAATTAAACCAATGGGGTTTGTGCAGCAGGACTAGGCCGCTGCCTATAGGTAAAAAAATAAAAAAAAAAAAAAAAAAAAGAAATTAAACCAATGGGGTTTGGGCAGCAGGTCTAGGCCGCTGCCTATAGGTAAAAAAAAAAAAAAAAAAAAAAAAAAAAAAAAGAAATTAAACCAATGGGGTTTGGGCAGCAGGACTAGGCCGCTGCCTATAGATAAAAAAAAAAAAAAAAAAAAAAAAAAAAAAAAAAAAAAGAAATTAAACCAATGGGGTTTGTGCAGCAGGACTAGGCCGCTGCCTATAGGTAAAAAAAAAAAAAAAAAAAAGAAATTAAACCAATGGGGTTTGGGCAGCAGGACTAGGCCGCTGCCTATAGGTAAAAAAAAAAAAAAAAAAAAAAAAAAAAAAAAAAAAAAAAAAAAGAAATTAAACCAATGGGGTTTGGGCAGCAGGACTAGGCCGCTGCCTATAGGTAAAAGAAAAAAAAAATAAAAAAAATAAAAAAAATAAAAAATAAATTAAACCAATGGGGTTTGGGCAGCAGGACTAGGCCGCTGCCTATAGGTAAAAAAAAAAAAAAAAAAAAAAAAACAGGAAATTAAACCAATGGGGTTTGGGAAGCAGGACTAGGCCGCTGCCTATAGGTAAAAAAAAAAAAAAAAAAAAAAAAAAAAAAACAGGAAATTAAACCAATGGGGTTTGGGAAGCAGGACTAGACCGCTGCCTATAAGGAAAAAAAAAAAAAAAAAAAAAAAAAAAAAAAAAAAAAAGAAATTAAACCAATGGGGTTTGGGCAGCAGGACTAGGCCGCTGCCTATAGGTAAAAAAAAAAAAAAAAAAAAAAAAAAAAAAAAAAAAAAAGAAAGAAATTAAACCAATGGGGTTTGGGCACCAGGACTAGGCCGCTGCCTATAGTTAAAATAAAATAAAATAAAAAAAAACAGGAAATTAAACCAATGGGGTTTGGGCAGCAGGACTAGGCCGCTGCCTATAGGTAAAAAAAAAAGAAAAAAAAAGGAAATTAAAACACTGTGGTTTGGGCAGCAGGACCAGGCCGTTGCATATAGGTAAAAAAAAAAAAAAAAAAAAAAAAAAAAAAAAAAAAAAAAAAGGAAATTAAACCAATGGGGTTTGGGCAGCAGGACTAGGCCGCTGCCTATAAGTAAAAAAAAAAAAAAAAAAAGGAAATTAAACCAATGGGGTTTGGGTAGCAGGACTAGGTCGTTGCCCATAAGGAAAAAAAAAAAAAAAAAAAAAAAAAAAAAAAAAGAAATTAAACCAATGGGGTTTGGGCAGCAGGACTAGGCCGCTGCCTATAAGGAAAAAAAAAAAAAAAAAAAAAAAAAAAAAAAAAAAAGAAATTAAACCAATGGGGTTTGGGCAGCAGGACTAGGCCGCTGCCTATAGGTAAAAAAAAAAAAAAAAAAAAAAAAAAAAAGAAATTAAACCAATGGGGTTTGTGCAGCAGTACTAGGCCGCTGCCTATAGGTAAAAAAAAAAAAAAAAAAAAAATAAAAAAAAAGAAATTAAACCAATGGGGTTTGGGCAGCAGGACTAGGCCGCTGCCTGTAGGTAAAAAAAAAAAAAAAAAAAAAAAAAAAAGAAGAAAATTAAACCAATGGGGTTTGGGAAGCAGGACTAGGCCGCTGCCTATAGGTAAAAAAAAAAAAAAAAAAAAAAAAAAAAAAAAAAAAAAAAAAAAAAAAAAACAGGAAATTAAACCAATGGGGTTTGGGAAGCAGGACTAGGCCGCTGCCTATAGGTAAAAAAAAAAAAAAAAAAAAAAAAAAAAAAAAAAAGAAATTAAACCAATGGGGTTTGGGCAGCAGGACTAGGCCGCTGCCTATAGGTAAAAAAAAAAAAAAAAAAAAAAAAAAAAAAAAAAAAAGAAATTAAACCAATGGGGTTTGGGCA
>CM075768.1:75480156-75490156 GCA_037974665.1 Ehretia macrophylla
CGCTGCCTATAGGTAAAAAAAAAAAAAAAAAAAAAAAACATGAAATTAAACCAATGGGGTTTGGGAAGCAGGACTAGGCCCCTGCCTATAAGTAAAAATAAAAAAAATAAAAAAAAAAATAAAAAAATAAAAAAAAAGAAATTAAACCAATGGGGTTTGGGCAGCAGGACTAGGCCGCTGCATATAGGTAATAAAAAAAAAAAAAAAAAAAAACAGGAAATTAAACCAATTGGGTTTGGGCAGCAGGGCTAGGCCGCTGCATATAAGTTAAAAAAAAAAAACAGGAAATTAAACCAATGGGGTTTGGGCAGCAGGACTAGGCCGCTGCCTATAGGTAAAAAAAAAAAAAAAAAAAAAAAAAAAAAAAAAAAAAAAAAAAAAAAAAAAAAAAAAAAAAACCAATGTGGTTTGGGCAGCAGGACTAGGCCGCTGCCTATAGGTAAAAAAAAAAAAAAAAAAAAAAAAAAAAAAAAAAAAGGAAATTAAACCAATGGGGTTTGGGCAGTAGGACTAGGCCGCTGCCTATAGGTAAAAAAAAAAAAAAAAAAAAAACAGGAAATTAAACCAATGGGGTTTGGGAAGCAGGACTAGGCCGCTGCCTATAAGTAAAAAAAAAAAAAAAAAAAAAAAAAAAAAAAAAAAAAAAAAAAAAAAAAAAAAAAAAGAAATTAAACCAATGGGGTTTGGGCAGCAGGACTAGGCCGCTGCATAAAGGTAATAAAAAAAAAAAAAAAAAAAAAAAAAAAAAGGAAATTAAACCAATTGGGTTTGGGCAGCAGGGCTAGGCCGCTGCCTATAAGTTAAAAAAAAAAAGAGGAAATTAAACCAATGGGGTTTGGGCAGCAGGACTAGGCCGCTGCCTATAGGTAAAAAAAAAAAAAAAAAAAAAAAAAAAAAAAAAAAAAAAAAAAAAAAAAAAACAGGAAATTAAACCAATGGGGTTTGGGCAGCAGGACTAGGCCGCTGCCTATAGGTAAAAAAAAAAATAAAAAAAAAAAAAAAAAAAGAAATTAAACCAATGGGGTTTGTGCAGCAGGACTAGGCCGCTGCCTATAGGTAAAAAAAAAAAAAAAAAAAAAAAAAAAAAAAAAAAAAGAAATTAAACCAATGGGGTTTGGGCAGCAGGACTAGGCCGCTGCCTATAGGTAAAAAAAAAAAAAAAAAAAAAAAAAAAAAAAAAAAAAAAAAAGAAATTAAACCAATGGGGTCTGGGCAGCAGGACTAGGCCGCTGCCTATAGGTAAAAGAAAAAAAAAAAAAAAAATAAAAGAAATTAAACCAATGGGGTTTGGGCAGCAGGACTAGGCCGCTGCCTATAGGTTAAAAAAAAAAAAAAAAAAAAAAAAAACAGGAAATTAAACCAATGGGGTTTGGGAAGCAGGACTAGGCCGCTGCCTATAAGTAAAAAAAAATAAAAAAAAATAAAAAATAAAAAAAAAAGAAATTAAACCAATGGGGTTTGGGCAGCAGGACTAGGCCGCTGCATATTGGTAATAAAAAAAAAAAAAAAAAAAAAAAAAAAAAAAAAAAACAGGAAATTAAACCAATTGGGTTTGGGCAGTAGGGCTAGGCCGCTGCCTATAAGTTAAAAAAAAAAAACAGGGAATTAAACCAATGGGGTTTGGGCAGCAGGACTAGGCCGCTGCCTATAGGTAAAAAAAAAAAAAAAAAAAAAAAAAAAAAAAAAAAAAAAAAAAAAAAAACATGAAATTAAACCAATGGGGTTTGGGCAGCAGGACTAGGCCGCTGCCTATAGTTAAAATAAAAAATAAAAAAAAAACAGGAAATTAAACCAATGGGGTTTGGGCAGCAGGACTAGGCCGCTGCCTATAGGTAAAAAAAAAAAAAAAAAAAGGAAATTAAACCAATGTGGTTTGGGCAGCAGGACCAGGCCGTTGCATATAGGTAAAAAAAAAAAAAAAAAAAAAAAAAAAAAAAAAAAAAAAAAAAAACAGGAAATTAAACCAATGCGATTTGGGCAGCAGGACTAGGCCGCTGCCTATAAGTAAAAAAAAAAAAAAGAAATTAAACCAATGGGGTTTGGGCAGCAGGACTAGGCCGCTGCCTATAGTTAAAAAAAAAAAAAAAAAAAAAAAAAAAAGGAAATTAAACCAATGGGGTTTGGAAAGCAGGACTAGGCCGCTGCCTATAAGTAAAAAAAATAAAAAAAATAAAAAAAAAAGGAAATTAAACCAATGGGGTTTGGGCAGCAGGACTAGGCCGCTGCATATAGGTAATAAAAAAAAAAAAAAAAAAAACAAAACAGGAAATTAAACCAATTGGGTTTGGGCAGCAGGGCTAGGCCGCTGCCTATAAGTTAAAAAAAAAAAACAGGAAATTAAACCAATGGGGTTTGGGCAGCAGGACTAGGCCGCTGCCTATAGGTAAAAGAAAAAAAAAAAAAAAAAAAAAAAAAAAAAAAAAAACAGGAAATTAAACCAATGGGGTTTGGGCAGCAGGACTAGGCCGCTGCCTATAGGTAAAAAAAAAAAAAAAAAAAAAAAAAAAAAAAAAAAAAAAAAAAAAAAAAAAAAAAAAAAAAAACATGAAATTAAACCAATGGGGTTTGGGCAGCAGGACTAGGCCGCTGCCTATTGTTAAAATAAAATTAAAAAAAAAAAAAAAAACAGGAAATTAAACCAATGGGGTTTGGGCAGCAGGACTAGGCCGCTGCCTATAGGTAAAAAAAAAAAAAAAAAAAAAAAAAAAAAAAAAAAAAAAAACATGAAATTAAACCAATGGGGTTTGGGCAGCAGGACTAGGCCGCTGCCTATAGTTAAAATAAAAAATAAAAAAAAAACAGGAAATTAAACCAATGGGGTTTGGGTAGCAGGACTAGGCCGCTGCCTATAGGTAAAAAAAAAAAAAAAAGGAAATTAAACCAATGTGGTTTGGGCAGCAGGACCAGGCCGTTGCATATAGGTAAAAAAAAAAAAAAAAACAGGAAATTAAACCAATGGGGTTTGGGCAGCAGGACTAGGCCGCTGCCTATAAGTAAAAAAAAAAAAAAAAAAAATAGGAAATTAAACCAATGGGGTTTGGGCAACAGGACTAGGCCGCTGCCTATAGGTAAAAAAAAAAAAAAAAAAAAAAAAAAAAAACAGGAAATTAAACCAATGGGGTTTGGGAAGCAGGACTAGACCGCTGCCTATAAGGAAAAAAAAAAAAAAAAAAAAAAAAAAAAAAAGAAATTAAACCAATGGGGTTTGGGCAGCAGGACTAGGCCGCTGCCTATAGGTAAAAAAAAAAAAAAAAAAAAAAAAAAAAAAAAAAAAAAAAAAAAAAAAAAAAAAAAAAAACAGGAAATTAAACCAATGGGGTTTGGGCAGCCGGACTAGGCCGCTGCCTATAGGTAAAAAAAAAAAAAAAAAAAAAAAAAAAAAAAAAAAAAAAAAAAAAAAAAAAAAAAAAAAAACAGGAAATTTAACCAATAGGGTTTGGGCAGCAGGATTAGGCCGCAGCCTATAAGTAAAAAAAAAAAAAAAAAAATAGGAAATTAAACCAATGGGGTTTGGGCAGCAGGACTTGTCTGTTGCCTATTGGTAAAAAAAAAAAAAAAAAAAAAAAAAAAAACAGGAAATTAAACCAATGGGGTTTGGGAAGCAGGACTAGACCGCTGCCTATAAGGAAAAAAAAAAAAAAAAAAAAAAAAAAAAAAAAAGAAAATAAAACAAATGGGGTTGGGGCAGCAGGACTAGGCCGCTGCCTATAGGTAAAAAAAAAAAAAAAAAAAAAGGAAATTAAACAAAGGGGGTTCGGGCAGCAGAACTAGGCCGCTGCATAAAGTAAAAAAAAAAAAAAAAAAAAAAAAAAAAAAAAACAGGAAATTAAACCAATGGGGTTTGGGAAGCAGGACTAGACCGCTGCCTATAAGTATAAAAAAAAATAAAAAAAAAAAAAAAAAAAAAAAAAACAGGAAATTAAACCAATGGGGTTTGGGAAGCAGGACTAGGCCGCTGCCTATAAGTAAAAAAAAATAAAAATAAAAAAAAAAATAAAAAAAAAAAGAAATTAAACCAATGGGGTTTGGGCAGCAGGACTAGGCCGCTGCATATAGGTAATAAAAAAAAAAAAAAAAAAAAAAACAGGAAATTAAACCAATTGGGTTTGGGCAGCAGGGCTAGGCCGCTGCCTATAAGTTAAAACAAAAAACAGGAAATTAAACCAATGGGGGGTGAGTGACAGGACTAGGCCGCTGCCTATAGGTAAAAAAAAAAAAAAAAAAAAAAAAAAAAAAAAAAAAAAAAAAAAAAAAAAAAAAAAAAAAAAAAAAAAAAAAAAAAAAAAAAAAACAGGAAATTAAACCAATGGGGTTTGGGCAGCAGGACTAGGCCTCTTCCTATAGATAAAAAAAAAAAAAAAAAAAAAAAAAAAAAAAAAAAAAAACAAAAAAACAAAAAAAAAAAACAGGAAATTAAACCAATGGGGTTTGGGCAGCAGGACTAGGCCGCTGCCTATAGTTAAAATAAAAAAAATAAAAAAAACAGGAAATTAAACCAATGGGGTTTGGGCAGCAGGACTAGGCCGCTGCCTATAGGTAAAAAAAAAAAAAAAAAAAAAGGAAATTAAACCAATGGGGTTTGGGCAGCAGGAGTAGGCCGCTGCCTATAGGTAAGAAAAAAAAAAAAAAAAAAAAAAAAAAGAAAACAGGAAATTATACCACCAATGGGGTTTGGGCAGCAGGGCTAGGCCGCTGCCTATAAGTATAAAAAAAAATTAAAATAAAAAAATAAAATAAAAAAAAAACAGGAAATTAAACCAATGGGGTTTGGGCAACAGGACTAGGCCGCTTTCTATAGTTAAAAGAAAAAAAAAATAAAAAAAAAAAAAAAAAAAAAAAAAAAAAACAGGAAATTAAACCAATGGGGTTTGAGAAGCAGGACTAGACCGCTGCCTATAAGTATAAAAAAAAAATAATAAATAAAATTAAATAAAATAAAAAACTGGAAATTAAACCAATGGGGTTTGGGCAGCAGGACTAGGCCGCTGCGTATAGGTAAAAAAAAAAAAAAAAAAAAAAAAACAGGAAATTAAACCAATGGGGTTTGGGAAGCAGGACTAGGCCGCTGCCTATAAGTTAAAAAAAAAAAAAACAGGAAATTAAACCAATGGGGTTTGGGCAGCAGGACTAGGCCGCTGCCTATAGGTAAAAAAAAAAAAAAAAAAAAAAAAAAAAAAAAAAAAAAAAAAAAAAAAAAAATGAAATTAAACCAATGGGGTTTGGGCAGCAGGACTAGGCCGCTGCCTATAGGTAAAAAAAAAAAAAAAAAAAAAAAAAAAAAAAAAAAAAAAAAAAAAAAAAAAAATGAAATTAAACCAATGGGGTTTGGGCAGCAGGACTAGGCCGCTGCCTATAGGTAAAAAAAAAAAAAAAAAAAAAAAAAAAAAAAAAAAATGAAATTAAACCAATGGGGTTTGGGCAGCAGGACTAGGCCGCTGCCTATAGGTAAAAAAAAAAACATGAAATTAAACCAATGGGGTTTGGGCAGCAGGACTAGGCCGCTGCCTATTGTTAGAATAAAAAAAAAAAAAAAAAAACAGGAAATTAAACCAATGGGGTTTGGGCAGCAGGACTAGGCCGCTGCCTATAGGTAAAAAAAAAAAAAAAAAGGAAATTAAACCAATGTGGTTTGGGCAGCAGGACCAGGCCGTTGCATATAGGTAAAAAAAAAAAAAAAAAAAAAAACAGGAAATTAAACCAATGGGGTTTGGGCAGCAGGACTAGGCCGCTGCCTATAAGTAAAAAAAAAAAAAAAAAAAAAGGAAATTAAACCAATGGGGTTTGGGCAGCATGACTTGGCCGCTCCCTATAGGTAAAAAAAAAAAAAAAAAAAAAAAAAAAATAGGAAATTGAACCAATGGGGTTTGGGAAGCAGGACTAGACCGCTGCCTATAAGGAAAGAAAAAAAAAAAAAAAAAAAAAAAAAAAGAAATTAAACCAATGGGGTTTGGGCAGCAGGACTAGGCCGCTGCCTATAGGTAAAAAAAATAAAATAAAAAAATAAAAAAATAAAAAAAGAAATTAAACCAATGGGGTTTGGGCAGCAGGACTAGGCCGCTGACTATAGGTAAAAAAAAAAAAAAAAAAAAAAAAAAAAAAAAAAAAAAAGAAATTAAACCAATGGGGTTTGGGCAGCAGGACTAGGCCGCTGCCTATAGGTAAAAAAAAAAAAAAAAAAAAAAAACAGGAAATTAAACCAATGGGGTTTGGGAAGCCGGACTAGGCCGCTGCCTATAAGTAAAAATAAAAAAAATAAAAAAAAAAGAAATTAAACCAATGGGGTTTGGGCAGCAGGACTAGGCCGCTGCATATAGGTAATAAAAAAAAAAAAAAAAAAAAAAAGAAAAAGGAAATTAAACCAATTGGGTTTGGGCAGCAGGGCTAGGCCGCTGCCGATAAGTTAAAAAAAAAAAACAGGAAATTAAACCAATGGGGTTTGGGCAGCAAGACTAGGCCGCTGCCTATAGGTAAAAAAAAAAAAAAAAAAAAAAAAAAAAAAAAAAAAAAAAAAAACAGGAAATTAAACCAATGGGGTTTGGGCAGCAGGACTAGGCCGCTGCCTATAGGTAAAAAAAAAAAAAAAAAAAAAAAAAAAAAAAAAAAAAAAAAAAAAAAAAAAAACATGAAATTAAACCAATGGGGTTTGGGCAGCAGGACTAGGCCGCTGCCTATAGTTAAAATAAAAAATAAAAAAAAAACAGGTAATTAAACCAATGGGGTTTGGGTAGCAGGACTAGGCCGCTGCCTATAGGTAAAAAAAAAAAAAAAAAAAAAAGGAAATTAAACCAATGTGGTTTGGGCAGCAGGACCAGGCCGTTGCATATAAGTAAAAAAAAAAAAAAAAAAAAAAAAAAAAAAAAAAAAAAAAAAAAAAAAAAACAGGAAATTAAACCAATGGGGTTTGGGCAGCAGGACTAGGCCGCTGCCTATAAGTAAAAAATAAAAAAATAAAAAAATGGAAATTAAACCAATGGGGTTTGGGCAGCAGGAGTAGGCCGCTGCCTATAGGTAAGAAAAAAAAAAAAAAAAAAAAAAAAAAAGGAAATTATACCAATTGGGTTTGGGCAGCAGGGCTAGGCCGCTGCCTATAAGTATAAAAAAAAATAAAAAAATAAAAAATAAAAAAAAGCAGGAAATTAAACCAATGGGGTTTGGCCAGCAGGACTAGTCCGCTTTCTATAGTTAAAAAAAAAAAAAAAAAAAAAAAAAAAAAAAAAAAAAACAGGAAATTAAATCAATGGGGTTTGGGAAGCAGGACTAGACCGCTGCCTATAAGTATAAAAAAAAAAAATAATAAAATTAAATAAAATAAAAAATTGGAAATTAAACCAATGGGGTTTGGGCAGCAGGACTAGGCCGCTGCCTATAGGTAAAAAAAAAAAAAAAAAAAAAAAAAAAAAAAAAAAAAAAAAAAAAAAAAAAAAAAAAAAAAAAAACACGAAATTAAACCAATGGGGTTTGGGCAGCAGGACTAGGCCGCTGCCTATAGTTAAAAAAAACAAAAAAAAAAAAAAGGAAATTAAACCAATGGGGTTTGGGCAGCAGGGCTAGGCCGCTGCCTATAGGTAAAAAAAAAAAAAAAAAAAAAAAAAAAAAAACAAGAAATTAAACCAATGTTGTTTGGGCAGCAGGACTAGGCCGCTGCCTATAAGTAAAAAAAAAAAAAAAAAAAGTAAATTAAACCAATGCTGTTTGGTCAGCAGGAATAGGCCACTGCCTATAGGTAAAAAAAAAAAAAAAAAAAGGAAATTAAACCAATGTGGTTTGGGCAGCAGGACCAGGCCGTTGCATATAGGTAAAAAAAAAAAAAAAAAAAAAAAATAAAAAAAACAGGAATTTAAACCAATGCGATTTGGGCAGCAGGACTAGGCCACTGCCTATAAGTAAAAAAAAAAAAAGAAATTAAACCAATGGGGTTTGGGCAGCAGGACTAGGCCGCTGCCTATAGTTAAAAAAAAAAAAAAAAAAAAAAAAAAAAAAAAAAAAAAAAAAAAAAGGAAATTAAACCAATGGGGTTTGGAAAGCAGGACTAGGCCGCTGCCTATAAGTAAAAAAAATAAAAAAAAAAATTAAAAAAAAAAAGGAAATTAAACCAATGGGGTTTGGGCAGCAGGACTAGGCCGCTGCCTATAGGTAAAAAAAAAAAAAAAAAAAAAAAAAAAAAACAGGAAATTAAACCAATGGGGTTTGGGCAGCAGGACTAGGCCGCTGCCTATAGGTAAAAAAAAAAAAAAAAAAAAAAAAAAAAAAAAAAAAAAAAAAAAAAAAAAAAAAAAAAAAAAAAAAAAAAACATGAAATTAAACCAATGGGGTTTGGGCAGCAGGACTAGGCCGCTGCCTATTGTTAAAAAAAAAAAAAAAAAAAAAAACAGGAAATTAAACCAATGGGGTTTGGGCAGCAGGACTAGGCCGCTGCCTATAGGTAAAAAAAAAAAAAAAAGGAAATTAAACCAATGTGGTTTGGGCAGCAGGACCAGGCCGTTGCATATAGGTAAAAAAAAAAAAAAAAAAAAAAAACAGGAAATTAAACCAATGGGGTTTGGGCAGCAGGACTAGGCCGCTGCCTATAAGTAAAAAAAAAAAAAAAAAAAAAAGGAAATTAAACCAATGGGGTTTGGGCAGCAGGACTAGGCCGCTGCCTATAGGTAAAAAAAAAAAAAAAAAAAAAAAAAAAAAAACAGGAAATTAAACCAATGGGGTTTTGGAAGCAGGACTAGACCGCTGCCTATAAGTATAAAAATAAATAAATAAAAAAAAAAAAAAAAAAACAGGAAATTAAATCAATGGGGTTTGGGAAGCAGGACTAGGCCGCTGCCTATAAGTAAAAAAAAATAAAAATAAAAATAAAAAAATAAAAAAAAAAGAAATTAAACCAATGGGGTTTGGGCAGCAGGACTAGGCCGCTGCATATAGGTAATAAAAAAAAAAAAAAAAAAACAAGAAAATAAACCAAATGAGTTTGGGCAGCAGGGCTAGGCCGCTGCCTATAAGTTAAAAAAAAAAAACAGGAAATTAAACCAATGGGGTTTGGGCAGCAGGACTAGGCCGCTGCCTATAGCTAAAAAAAAAAAAAAAAAAAAAAAAAAAAAAAAAAAAAAAAAAAAAAAAACAGGAAATTAAACCAATGGGGTTTGGGCAGCAGTACTAGGCCGCTGCCTATAGGTAAAAAAAAAAAAAAAAAAAAAAAAACATGAAATTAAACCAATGGGGTTTGGGCAGCAGGACTAGGCCGCTGCCTATAGTTAAAATAAAAAAAATAAAAAAAAACAGGAAATTAAACCAATGGGGTTTGGGCAGCAGGACTAGGCCGCTGCCTATAGGTAAAAAAAAAAGAAAAAAAAAAAAGGAAATTAAACCAATGGGGTTTGGGCAGCAGGAGTAGGCCGCTGCCTATAGGTAAGAAAAAAAAAAAAAAAAAAAAAAAAAAAAAAAAAAAAAACAGGAAATTATACCAATGGGGTTTGGGCAGCAGGGCTAGGCCGCTGCCTATAAGTATAAAAAAAAATAAAAAAATAAAAAAATAAAAAAATAAACAGGAAATTAAACCAATGGGGTTTGGGCAGCAGGACTAGGCCGCTTTCTATAGTTAAAAGAAAAAAAAAATAAAAAAAAAAAAAAAAAAAAAAAAAAAAAACAGGAAATTAAACCAATGGGGTTTGGGAAGCAGGACTAGACCGCTGCCTATAAGTATAAAAAAAAATAATAATAAATAAAATTAAATAAAATAAAAAACTGGAAATTAAACCAATGGGGTTTGGGCAGCAGGACTAGGCCGCTGCGTATAGGTAAAAAAAAAAAAAAAAAAAAAAAAAAACAGGAAATTAAACCAATGGGGTTTGGGAAGCAGGACTAGGCCGCTGCCTATAAGTTAAAAAAAAAAAAAACAGGAAATTAAACCAATGGGGTTTGGGCAGCAGGACTAGGCCGCTGCCTATAGGTAAAAAAAAAAAAAAAAAAAAAAAAAAAAAAAAAAGAAATTAAACCAATGGGGTTTGGGCAG
>CM075768.1:75495156-75500156 GCA_037974665.1 Ehretia macrophylla
AGTTAAAATAAAAAAAATAAAAAAAAACAGGAAATTAAACCAATGGGGTTTGGGCAGCAGGACTAGGCCGCTGCCTATAGGTAAAAAGAAAAAAAAAAAAAAAGGAAATTAAACCAATGGGGTTTGGGCAGCAGGAGTAGGCCGCTGCCTATAGGTAAGAAAAAAAAAAAAAAAAAAAAAAAAAAAAAAAAAACAGGAAATTATACCAATGGGGTTTGGGCAGCAGGGCTAGGCCGCTGCCTATAAGTATAAAAAAAAATAAAAAAAAAAAAAAAAAAAAAAAAACAGGAAATTAAACCAATGGGGTTTGGGCAGCAGGACTAGGCCGCTTTCTATAGTTAAAAGAAAAAAAAATAAAAAATAAAAAATAAAAAATAAAAAACAGGAAATTAAACCAATGGGGTTTGGGAAGCAGGACTAGACCGCTGCCTATAAGTATAAAAAAAAATAATAATAAATAAAATTAAATAAAATAAAAAACTGGAAATTAAACCAATGGGGTTTGGGCAGCAGGACTAGGCCGCTGCGTATAGGTAAAAAAAAAAAAAAAAAAAAAAAAAACAGGAAATTAAACCAATGGGGTTTGGGAAGCAGGACTAGGCCGCTGCCTATAAGTTAAAAAAAAAAAAACAGGAAATTAAACCAATGGGGTTTGGGCAGCAGGACTAGGCCGCTGCCTATAGGTCAAAAAAAAAAAAAAAAAAAAAAAAAAAAAAAATGAAATTAAACCAAAGGTGTTTGGGGAGCAGGAATAGGCCCATGCCTAGTGGTAAAATAAAAAAAAAAAAAAAAAAAAAAAAAAAAAAAAAAAAAAAAAAAAAAAAAAAAACATGAAATTAAACCAATTGGGTTTGGGCAGCAGGACTAGGCCGCTCTCTATTGTTAAAATAAAAAAAAATAAAAAACAGGAAATTAAACCAATGGGGTTTGGGCAGCAGGACTAGGCCGCTGCCTATAGGTAAAAAAAAAAAAAAAAAAAATTAAACCAAAGGGGAATGGGCAGCAGGACCAGGCTGTTGCATATAGGTAAAAAAAAAAAAAAAAAAAAAAACAGGAAATTAAACCAATGGGGTTTGGGCAGCAGGACTAGGCCGCTGCCTATAAGTAAAAAAAAAAAAAAAAAAAAAGGAAATTAAACCAATGGGGTTTGGGCAGCATGACTAGGCCGCTCATTATAGGTAAAAAAAAAAAAAAAAAAAAACAGGAAATTAAACCAATGGGGTTTGGGAAGCAGGACTAGACCGCTGCCTATAAGGAAAGAAAAAAAAAAAAAAAAAAAAAAAATTAAACCAATGGGGTTTGGGCAGCAGGACTAGGCCGCTGCCTATAGGTAAAAAAAAAAATAATAAAAATAAAAAAAAAAAAAGAAATTAAACCAATGGGGTTTGGGCAGCAGGACTAGGCCGCTGCCTATAGGTAAAAAAAAAAAAAAAAAAAAAAAAAAAAAAAGAAATTAAACCAATGGGGTTTGGGCAGCAGGACTAGGCCGCTGCCTATAGGTAAAAAAAAAAAAAAAAAAAAAAAAATAGGAAATTAAACCAATGGGGTTTGGGAAGCAGGACTAGGCCGCTTTCTATAGTTAAAAGAAAAAAAAAATAAAAAATAAAAAATAAAAAATAAAAAACAGGAAATTAAACCAATGGGGTTTGGGAAGCAGGACTAGACCGCTGCCTATAAGTATAAAAAAAAATAATAATAAATAAAATTAAATAAAATAAAAAACTGGAAATTAAACCAATGGGGTTTGGGCAGCAGGACTAGGCCGCTGCGTATAGGTAAAAAAAAAAAAAAAAAAAAAAAAACAGGAAATTAAACCAATGGGGTTTGGGAAGCAGGACTAGGCCGCTGCCTATAAGTTAAAAAAAAAAAAAACAGGAAATTAAACCAATGGGGTTTGGGCAGCAGGACTAGGCCGCTGCCTATAGGTAAAAAAAAAAAAAAAAAAAAAAAAAAAAAAAAAAATGAAATTAAACCAATGGGGTTTGGGCAGCAGGACTAGGCCGCTGCCTCTAGGTAAAAAAAAAAAAAAAAAAAAAAAAAAAAAAAAAAAAAAAAAACATGAAATTAAACCAATGGGGTTTGGGCAGCAGGACTAGGCCGCTGCCTATTGTTAAAATAAAAAAAAATAAAAAAACAGGAAATTAAACCAATGGGGTTTGGGCAGCAGGACTAGGCCGCTGCCTATAGGTAAAAAAAAAAAAAAAGGAAATTAAACCAATGTGGTTTGGGCAGCAGGACCAGGCCGTTGCATATAGGTAAAAAAAAAAAAAAAAAAAAAAACAGGAAATTAAACCAATGGGGTTTGGGCAGCAGGACTAGGCCGCTGCCTATAAGTAAAAAAAAAAAAAAAAAAAAAAGGAAATTAAACCAATGGGGTTTGGGCAGCATGACTAGGCCGCTCATTATAGGTAAAAAAAAAAAAAAAAAAAAAAAACAGGAAATTAAACCAATGGGGTTTGGGAAGCAGGACTAGACCGCTGCCTATAAGGAAAGAAAAAAAAAATTAAACCAATGGGGTTTGGGCAGCAGGACTAGGCCGCTGCCTATAGGTAAAAAAAAAAATAATAAAAATAAAAAAAAAAAAAGAAATTAAACCAATGGGGTTTGGGCAGCAGGACTAGGCCGCTGCCTATAGGTAAAAAAAAAAAAAAAAAAAAAAAAAAAAGAAATGAAACCAATGGGGTTTGGGCAGCAGGACTAGGCCGCTGCCTATAGGTAAAAAAAAAAAAAAAAAAAAAAACAGGAAATTAAACCAATGGGGTTTGGGAAGCAGGACTAGGCCGCTGCCTATAAGTAAAAATAAAAAAAATAAAAAAACAATAAAAAAAAAAAAAATTAAACCAATGGGGTTTGGGCAGCAGGACTAGGCCGCTGCATATAGGTAATAAAAAAAAAAAAAAAAAAAAAAACAGGAAATTAAACCATTTGGGTTTGGGCAGCAGGGCTAGGCCGCTGCCTATAAGTTAAAAAAAAAAAACAGGAAATTAAACCAATGGGGTTTGGGCAGCAGGACTAGGCCGCTGCCTATAGGTAAAAAAAAAAAAAAAAAAAAAAAAAAAAAAAAAAACCAATGTGGTTTGGGCAGCAGGACTAGGCCGCTGCCTATAGGTAAAAAAAAAAAAAAAAAAAAAAAAAAAAAAAAAAATCAAATTAAACCAATGGGGTTTGGGCAGCAGGACTAGGCCGCTGCCTATAGGTAAAAAAAAAAAAAAAAAAAAGGAAATTAAACCAATGTGGTTTGGGCAGCAGGACCAGGCCGTTGCATATAGGTAAAAAAAAAAAAAAAAAAAAAACAGGAAATTAAACCAATGGGGTTTGGGCAGAAGGACTAGGCCGCTGCCTATAGGTAAAAAAAAAAAAAAAAGGAAATTAAACCAATGTGGTTTGGGCAGCAGGACCAGGCCGTTGCATATAGGTAAAAAAAAAAAAAAAAAAAAAAAACAGGAAATTAAACCAATGGGGTTTGGGCAGCAGGACTAGGCCGCTGCCTATAGGTAAAAAAAAAAAAAAAAAAAAAAAAAAAAAAAAAAAAAAAAAAAAAAAAAAAAAAAAAAAAAAAAAAAAAAAAAAAACAAGAAATTAAACCAATGGGGTTTGGGCAGCAGGACTAGGCCGCTGCCTATTGTTAAAATAAAATAAAAAAAAAACAGGAAATTAAACCAATGGGGTTTGGGCAGCAGGACTAGGCCGCTGCCTATAGGTAAAAAAAAAAAAAAAAAAGGAAATTAAACCAATGTGGTTTGGGCAGCAGGACCAGGCCGTTGCATATAGGTAAAAAAAAAAAAAAAAAAACAGGAAATTAAACCAATGGGGTTTGGGCAGCAGGACTAGGCCGCTGCCTATAAGTAAAAAAAAAAAAAAAAAAAAAGGAAATTAAACCAATGGGGTTTGGGCAGCAGGATTAGGCCGCAGCCTATAGGTAAAAAAAAAAAAAAAAAAAAAAAAAAAACAGGAAATTAAACCAATGGGGTTTGGGAAGCAGGACTAGACCGCTGCCTATAAGTATAAAAAAAATAAATAAATAAAAAAAAAAAAAAAAAAACAGGAAATTAAACCAATGGGGTTTGGGAAGCAGGACTAGGCCGCTGCCTATAAGTAAAAAAAAATAAAAATAAAAAAAAAAATTAAAAAAAAAAGAAATTAAACCAATGGGGTTTGGGCTGCAGGACTAGGCCGCTGCATATAGGTAATAAAAAAAAAAAAAAAAAAAAAACAGGAAATTAAACCAATTGGGTTTGGGCAGCTGGGCTAGGCCGCTGCCTATAAGTTAAAAAAAAAAAACAGGAAATTAAACCAATGGGGTTTGGGCAGCAGGACTAGGCCGCTGCCTATAGGTAAAAAAAAAAAAAAAAAAAAAAAAAAAAAAAAAAAAAAAAAAAGGAAATTAAACCAATGGGGTTTGGGCAGCAGGACTAGGCCGCTGCCTATAGGTAAAAAAAAAAAAAAAAAAAAAAAAAAAAAAAAAAAAAAAACATGAAATTAAACCAATGGGGTTTGGGCAGCAGGACTAGGCCGCTGCCTATAGTTAAAATAAAAAAATAAAAAAAAACAGGAAATTAAACCAATGGGGTTTGGGCAGCAGGACTAGGCCGCTGCCTATAGGTAAAAAAAAAAAAAAAAAAAAAGGAAATTAAACCAATGGGGTTTGGGCAGCAGGAGTAGGCCGCTGCCTATAGGTAAGAAAAAAAAAAAAAAAAAAAAAAAAAAAAAACAGGAAATTATACCAATGGGGTTTGGGCAGCAGGGCTAGGCCGCTGCCTATAAGTATAAAAAAAAATAAAAAAAAAAAAAAAAAAAAAAAAACAGGAAATTAAACCAATGGGGTTTGGGCAGCAGGACTAGGCCGCTTTCTATAGTTAAAAGAAAAAAAAAATAAAAAATAAAAAATAAAAAATAAAAAACAGGAAATTAAACCAATGGGGTTTGGGAAGCAGGACTAGACCGCTGCCTATAAGTATAAAAAAAAAAAATAATAAATAAAATTAAATAAAATAAAAAAC